>OW028602.1:0-22500 GCA_932294275.1 Chloroclysta siterata
ACCTAACCTAACCTAACCTAACCTAACCTAACCTAACCTAACCTAACCTAACCTAACCTAACCTAACCTAACCTAACCTAACCTAACCTAACCTAACCTAACCTAACCTAACCTAACCTAACCTAACCTAACCTAACCTAACCTAACCTAACCTAACCTAACCTAACCTAACCTAACCTAACCTAACCTAACCTAACCTAACCTAACCTAACCTAACCTAACCTAACCTAACCTAACCTAACCTAACCTAACCTAACCTAACCTAACCTAACCTAACCTAACCTAACCTAACCTAACCTAACCTAACCTAACCTAACCTAACCTAACCTAACCTAACCTAACCTAACCTAACCTAACCTAACCTAACCTAACCTAACCTAACCTAACCTAACCTAACCTAACCTAACCTAACCTAACCTAACCTAACCTAACCTAACCTAACCTAACCTAACCTAACCTAACCTAACCTAACCTAACCTAACCTAACCTAACCTAACCTAACCTAACCTAACCTAACCTAACCTAACCTAACCTAACCTAACCTAACCTAACCTAACCTAACCTAACCTAACCTAACCTAACCTAACCTAACCTAACCTAACCTAACCTAACCTAACCTAACCTAACCTAACCTAACCTAACCTAACCTAACCTAACCTAACCTAACCTAACCTAACCTAACCTAACCTAACCTAACCTAACCTAACCTAACCTAACCTAACCTAACCTAACCTAACCTAACCTAACCTAACCTAACCTAACCTAACCTAACCTAACCTAACCTAACCTAACCTAACCTAACCTAACCTAACCTAACCTAACCTAACCTAACCTAACCTAACCTAACCTAACCTAACCTAACCTAACCTAACCTAACCTAACCTAACCTAACCTAACCTAACCTAACCTAACCTAACCTAACCTAACCTAACCTAACCTAACCTAACCTAACCTAACCTAACCTAACCTAACCTAACCTAACCTAACCTAACCTAACCTAACCTAACCTAACCTAACCTAACCTAACCTAACCTAACCTAACCTAACCTAACCTAACCTAACCTAACCTAACCTAACCTAACCTAACCTAACCTAACCTAACCTAACCTAACCTAACCTAACCTAACCTAACCTAACCTAACCTAACCTAACCTAACCTAACCTAACCTAACCTAACCTAACCTAACCTAACCTAACCTAACCTAACCTAACCTAACCTAACCTAACCTAACCTAACCTAACCTAACCTAACCTAACCTAACCTAACCTAACCTAACCTAACCTAACCTAACCTAACCTAACCTAACCTAACCTAACCTAACCTAACCTAACCTAACCTAACCTAACCTAACCTAACCTAACCTAACCTAACCTAACCTAACCTAACCTAACCTAACCTAACCTAACCTAACCTAACCTAACCTAACCTAACCTAACCTAACCTAACCTAACCTAACCTAACCTAACCTAACCTAACCTAACCTAACCTAACCTAACCTAACCTAACCTAACCTAACCTAACCTAACCTAACCTAACCTAACCTAACCTAACCTAACCTAACCTAACCTAACCTAACCTAACCTAACCTAACCTAACCTAACCTAACCTAACCTAACCTAACCTAACCTAACCTAACCTAACCTAACCTAACCTAACCTAACCTAACCTAACCTAACCTAACCTAACCTAACCTAACCTAACCTAACCTAACCTAACCTAACCTAACCTAACCTAACCTAACCTAACCTAACCTAACCTAACCTAACCTAACCTAACCTAACCTAACCTAACCTAACCTAACCTAACCTAACCTAACCTAACCTAACCTAACCTAACCTAACCTAACCTAACCTAACCTAACCTAACCTAACCTAACCTAACCTAACCTAACCTAACCTAACCTAACCTAACCTAACCTAACCTAACCTAACCTAACCTAACCTAACCTAACCTAACCTAACCTAACCTAACCTAACCTAACCTAACCTAACCTAACCTAACCTAACCTAACCTAACCTAACCTAACCTAACCTAACCTAACCTAACCTAACCTAACCTAACCTAACCTAACCTAACCTAACCTAACCTAACCTAACCTAACCTAACCTAACCTAACCTAACCTAACCTAACCTAACCTAACCTAACCTAACCTAACCTAACCTAACCTAACCTAACCTAACCTAACCTAACCTAACCTAACCTAACCTAACCTAACCTAACCTAACCTAACCTAACCTAACCTAACCTAACCTAACCTAACCTAACCTAACCTAACCTAACCTAACCTAACCTAACCTAACCTAACCTAACCTAACCTAACCTAACCTAACCTAACCTAACCTAACCTAACCTAACCTAACCTAACCTAACCTAACCTAACCTAACCTAACCTAACCTAACCTAACCTAACCTAACCTAACCTAACCTAACCTAACCTAACCTAACCTAACCTAACCTAACCTAACCTAACCTAACCTAACCTAACCTAACCTAACCTAACCTAACCTAACCTAACCTAACCTAACCTAACCTAACCTAACCTAACCTAACCTAACCTAACCTAACCTAACCTAACCTAACCTAACCTAACCTAACCTAACCTAACCTAACCTAACCTAACCTAACCTAACCTAACCTAACCTAACCTAACCTAACCTAACCTAACCTAACCTAACCTAACCTAACCTAACCTAACCTAACCTAACCTAACCTAACCTAACCTAACCTAACCTAACCTAACCTAACCTAACCTAACCTAACCTAACCTAACCTAACCTAACCTAACCTAACCTAACCTAACCTAACCTAACCTAACCTAACCTAACCTAACCTAACCTAACCTAACCTAACCTAACCTAACCTAACCTAACCTAACCTAACCTAACCTAACCTAACCTAACCTAACCTAACCTAACCTAACCTAACCTAACCTAACCTAACCTAACCTAACCTAACCTAACCTAACCTAACCTAACCTAACCTAACCTAACCTAACCTAACCTAACCTAACCTAACCTAACCTAACCTAACCTAACCTAACCTAACCTAACCTAACCTAACCTAACCTAACCTAACCTAACCTAACCTAACCTAACCTAACCTAACCTAACCTAACCTAACCTAACCTAACCTAACCTAACCTAACCTAACCTAACCTAACCTAACCTAACCTAACCTAACCTAACCTAACCTAACCTAACCTAACCTAACCTAACCTAACCTAACCTAACCTAACCTAACCTAACCTAACCTAACCTAACCTAACCTAACCTAACCTAACCTAACCTAACCTAACCTAACCTAACCTAACCTAACCTAACCTAACCTAACCTAACCTAACCTAACCTAACCTAACCTAACCTAACCTAACCTAACCTAACCTAACCTAACCTAACCTAACCTAACCTAACCTAACCTAACCTAACCTAACCTAACCTAACCTAACCTAACCTAACCTAACCTAACCTAACCTAACCTAACCTAACCTAACCTAACCTAACCTAACCTAACCTAACCTAACCTAACCTAACCTAACCTAACCTAACCTAACCTAACCTAACCTAACCTAACCTAACCTAACCTAACCTAACCTAACCTAACCTAACCTAACCTAACCTAACCTAACCTAACCTAACCTAACCTAACCTAACCTAACCTAACCTAACCTAACCTAACCTAACCTAACCTAACCTAACCTAACCTAACCTAACCTAACCTAACCTAACCTAACCTAACCTAACCTAACCTAACCTAACCTAACCTAACCTAACCTAACCTAACCTAACCTAACCTAACCTAACCTAACCTAACCTAACCTAACCTAACCTAACCTAACCTAACCTAACCTAACCTAACCTAACCTAACCTAACCTAACCTAACCTAACCTAACCTAACCTAACCTAACCTAACCTAACCTAACCTAACCTAACCTAACCTAACCTAACCTAACCTAACCTAACCTAACCTAACCTAACCTAACCTAACCTAACCTAACCTAACCTAACCTAACCTAACCTAACCTAACCTAACCTAACCTAACCTAACCTAACCTAACCTAACCTAACCTAACCTAACCTAACCTAACCTAACCTAACCTAACCTAACCTAACCTAACCTAACCTAACCTAACCTAACCTAACCTAACCTAACCTAACCTAACCTAACCTAACCTAACCTAACCTAACCTAACCTAACCTAACCTAACCTAACCTAACCTAACCTAACCTAACCTAACCTAACCTAACCTAACCTAACCTAACCTAACCTAACCTAACCTAACCTAACCTAACCTAACCTAACCTAACCTAACCTAACCTAACCTAACCTAACCTAACCTAACCTAACCTAACCTAACCTAACCTAACCTAACCTAACCTAACCTAACCTAACCTAACCTAACCTAACCTAACCTAACCTAACCTAACCTAACCTAACCTAACCTAACCTAACCTAACCTAACCTAACCTAACCTAACCTAACCTAACCTAACCTAACCTAACCTAACCTAACCTAACCTAACCTAACCTAACCTAACCTAACCTAACCTAACCTAACCTAACCTAACCTAACCTAACCTAACCTAACCTAACCTAACCTAACCTAACCTAACCTAACCTAACCTAACCTAACCTAACCTAACCTAACCTAACCTAACCTAACCTAACCTAACCTAACCTAACCTAACCTAACCTAACCTAACCTAACCTAACCTAACCTAACCTAACCTAACCTAACCTAACCTAACCTAACCTAACCTAACCTAACCTAACCTAACCTAACCTAACCTAACCTAACCTAACCTAACCTAACCTAACCTAACCTAACCTAACCTAACCTAACCTAACCTAACCTAACCTAACCTAACCTAACCTAACCTAACCTAACCTAACCTAACCTAACCTAACCTAACCTAACCTAACCTAACCTAACCTAACCTAACCTAACCTAACCTAACCTAACCTAACCTAACCTAACCTAACCTAACCTAACCTAACCTAACCTAACCTAACCTAACCTAACCTAACCTAACCTAACCTAACCTAACCTAACCTAACCTAACCTAACCTAACCTAACCTAACCTAACCTAACCTAACCTAACCTAACCTACCTAACCTAACCTAACCTAACCTAACCTAACCTAACCTAACCTAACCTAACCTAACCTAACCTAACCTAACCTAACCTAACCTAACCTAACCTAACCTAACCTAACCTAACCTAACCTAACCTAACCTAACCTAACCTAACCTAACCTAACCTAACCTAACCTAACCTAACCTAACCTAACCTAACCTAACCTAACCTAACCTAACCTAACCTAACCTAACCTAACCTAACCTAACCTAACCTAACCTAACCTAACCTAACCTAACCTAACCTAACCTAACCTAACCTAACCTAACCTAACCTAACCTAACCTAACCTAACCTAACCTAACCTAACCTAACCTAACCTAACCTAACCTAACCTAACCTAACCTAACCTAACCTAACCTAACCTAACCTAACCTAACCTAACCTAACCTAACCTAACCTAACCTAACCTAACCTAACCTAACCTAACCTAACCTAACCTAACCTAACCTAACCTAACCTAACCTAACCTAACCTAACCTAACCTAACCTAACCTAACCTAACCTAACCTAACCTAACCTAACCTAACCTAACCTAACCTAACCTAACCTAACCTAACCTAACCTAACCTAACCTAACCTAACCTAACCTAACCTAACCTAACCTAACCTAACCTAACCTAACCTAACCTAACCTAACCTAACCTAACCTAACCTAACCTAACCTAACCTAACCTAACCTAACCTAACCTAACCTAACCTAACCTAACCTAACCTAACCTAACCTAACCTAACCTAACCTAACCTAACCTAACCTAACCTAACCTAACCTAACCTAACCTAACCTAACCTAACCTAACCTAACCTAACCTAACCTAACCTAACCTAACCTAACCTAACCTAACCTAACCTAACCTAACCTAACCTAACCTAACCTAACCTAACCTAACCTAACCTAACCTAACCTAACCTAACCTAACCTAACCTAACCTAACCTAACCTAACCTAACCTAACCTAACCTAACCTAACCTAACCTAACCTAACCTAACCTAACCTAACCTAACCTAACCTAACCTAACCTAACCTAACCTAACCTAACCTAACCTAACCTAACCTAACCTAACCTAACCTAACCTAACCTAACCTAACCTAACCTAACCTAACCTAACCTAACCTAACCTAACCTAACCTAACCTAACCTAACCTAACCTAACCTAACCTAACCTAACCTAACCTAACCTAACCTAACCTAACCTAACCTAACCTAACCTAACCTAACCTAACCTAACCTAACCTAACCTAACCTAACCTAACCTAACCTAACCTAACCTAACCTAACCTAACCTAACCTAACCTAACCTAACCTAACCTAACCTAACCTAACCTAACCTAACCTAACCTAACCTAACCTAACCTAACCTAACCTAACCTAACCTAACCTAACCTAACCTAACCTAACCTAACCTAACCTAACCTAACCTAACCTAACCTAACCTAACCTAACCTAACCTAACCTAACCTAACCTAACCTAACCTAACCTAACCTAACCTAACCTAACCTAACCTAACCTAACCTAACCTAACCTAACCTAACCTAACCTAACCTAACCTAACCTAACCTAACCTAACCTAACCTAACCTAACCTAACCTAACCTAACCTAACCTAACCTAACCTAACCTAACCTAACCTAACCTAACCTAACCTAACCTAACCTAACCTAACCTAACCTAACCTAACCTAACCTAACCTAACCTAACCTAACCTAACCTAACCTAACCTAACCTAACCTAACCTAACCTAACCTAACCTAACCTAACCTAACCTAACCTAACCTAACCTAACCTAACCTAACCTAACCTAACCTAACCTAACCTAACCTAACCTAACCTAACCTAACCTAACCTAACCTAACCTAACCTAACCTAACCTAACCTAACCTAACCTAACCTAACCTAACCTAACCTAACCTAACCTAACCTAACCTAACCTAACCTAACCTAACCTAACCTAACCTAACCTAACCTAACCTAACCTAACCTAACCTAACCTAACCTAACCTAACCTAACCTAACCTAACCTAACCTAACCTAACCTAACCTAACCTAACCTAACCTAACCTAACCTAACCTAACCTAACCTAACCTAACCTAACCTAACCTAACCTAACCTAACCTAACCTAACCTAACCTAACCTAACCTAACCTAACCTAACCTAACCTAACCTAACCTAACCTAACCTAACCTAACCTAACCTAACCTAACCTAACCTAACCTAACCTAACCTAACCTAACCTAACCTCTAACCTAACCTAACCTAACCTAACCTAACCTAACCTAACCTAACCTAACCTAACCTAACCTAACCTAACCTAACCTAACCTAACCTAACCTAACCTAACCTAACCTAACCTAACCTAACCTAACCTAACCTAACCTAACCTAACCTAACCTAACCTAACCTAACCTAACCTAACCTAACCTAACCTAACCTAACCTAACCTAACCTAACCTAACCTAACCTAACCTAACCTAACCTAACCTAACCTAACCTAACCTAACCTAACCTAACCTAACCTAACCTAACCTAACCTAACCTAACCTAACCTAACCTAACCTAACCTAACCTAACCTAACCTAACCTAACCTAACCTAACCTAACCTAACCTAACCTAACCTAACCTAACCTAACCTAACCTAACCTAACCTAACCTAACCTAACCTAACCTAACCTAACCTAACCTAACCTAACCTAACCTAACCTAACCTAACCTAACCTAACCTAACCTAACCTAACCTAACCTAACCTAACCTAACCTAACCTAACCTAACCTAACCTAACCTAACCTAACCTAACCTAACCTAACCTAACCTAACCTAACCTAACCTAACCTAACCTAACCTAACCTAACCTAACCTAACCTAACCTAACCTAACCTAACCTAACCTAACCTAACCTAACCTAACCTAACCTAACCTAACCTAACCTAACCTAACCTAACCTAACCTAACCTAACCTAACCTAACCTAACCTAACCTAACCTAACCTAACCTAACCTAACCTAACCTAACCTAACCTAACCTAACCTAACCTAACCTAACCTAACCTAACCTAACCTAACCTAACCTAACCTAACCTAACCTAACCTAACCTAACCTAACCTAACCTAACCTAACCTAACCTAACCTAACCTAACCTAACCTAACCTAACCTAACCTAACCTAACCTAACCTAACCTAACCTAACCTAACCTAACCTAACCTAACCTAACCTAACCTAACCTAACCTAACCTAACCTAACCTAACCTAACCTAACCTAACCTAACCTAACCTAACCTAACCTAACCTAACCTAACCTAACCTAACCTAACCTAACCTAACCTAACCTAACCTAACCTAACCTAACCTAACCTAACCTAACCTAACCTAACCTAACCTAACCTAACCTAACCTAACCTAACCTAACCTAACCTAACCTAACCTAACCTAACCTAACCTAACCTAACCTAACCTAACCTAACCTAACCTAACCTAACCTAACCTAACCTAACCTAACCTAACCTAACCTAACCTAACCTAACCTAACCTAACCTAACCTAACCTAACCTAACCTAACCTAACCTAACCTAACCTAACCTAACCTAACCTAACCTAACCTAACCTAACCTAACCTAACCTAACCTAACCTAACCTAACCTAACCTAACCTAACCTAACCTAACCTAACCTAACCTAACCTAACCTAACCTAACCTAACCTAACCTAACCTAACCTAACCTAACCTAACCTAACCTAACCTAACCTAACCTAACCTAACCTAACCTAACCTAACCTAACCTAACCTAACCTAACCTAACCTAACCTAACCTAACCTAACCTAACCTAACCTAACCTAACCTAACCTAACCTAACCTAACCTAACCTAACCTAACCTAACCTAACCTAACCTAACCTAACCTAACCTAACCTAACCTAACCTAACCTAACCTAACCTAACCTAACCTAACCTAACCTAACCTAACCTAACCTAACCTAACCTAACCTAACCTAACCTAACCTAACCTAACCTAACCTAACCTAACCTAACCTAACCTAACCTAACCTAACCTAACCTAACCTAACCTAACCTAACCTAACCTAACCTAACCTAACCTAACCTAACCTAACCTAACCTAACCTAACCTAACCTAACCTAACCTAACCTAACCTAACCTAACCTAACCTAACCTAACCTAACCTAACCTAACCTAACCTAACCTAACCTAACCTAACCTAACCTAACCTAACCTAACCTAACCTAACCTAACCTAACCTAACCTAACCTAACCTAACCTAACCTAACCTAACCTAACCTAACCTAACCTAACCTAACCTAACCTAACCTAACCTAACCTAACCTAACCTAACCTAACCTAACCTAACCTAACCTAACCTAACCTAACCTAACCTAACCTAACCTAACCTAACCTAACCTAACCTAACCTAACCTAACCTAACCTAACCTAACCTAACCTAACCTAACCTAACCTAACCTAACCTAACCTAACCTAACCTAACCTAACCTAACCTAACCTAACCTAACCTAACCTAACCTAACCTAACCTAACCTAACCTAACCTAACCTAACCTAACCTAACCTAACCTAACCTAACCTAACCTAACCTAACCTAACCTAACCTAACCTAACCTAACCTAACCTAACCTAACCTAACCTAACCTAACCTAACCTAACCTAACCTAACCTAACCTAACCTAACCTAACCTAACCTAACCTAACCTAACCTAACCTAACCTAACCTAACCTAACCTAACCTAACCTAACCTAACCTAACCTAACCTAACCTAACCTAACCTAACCTAACCTAACCTAACCTAACCTAACCTAACCTAACCTAACCTAACCTAACCTAACCTAACCTAACCTAACCTAACCTAACCTAACCTAACCTAACCTAACCTAACCTAACCTAACCTAACCTAACCTAACCTAACCTAACCTAACCTAACCTAACCTAACCTAACCTAACCTAACCTAACCTAACCTAACCTAACCTAACCTAACCTAACCTAACCTAACCTAACCTAACCTAACCTAACCTAACCTAACCTAACCTAACCTAACCTAACCTAACCTAACCTAACCTAACCTAACCTAACCTAACCTAACCTAACCTAACCTAACCTAACCTAACCTAACCTAACCTAACCTAACCTAACCTAACCTAACCTAACCTAACCTAACCTAACCTAACCTAACCTAACCTAACCTAACCTAACCTAACCTAACCTAACCTAACCTAACCTAACCTAACCTAACCTAACCTAACCTAACCTAACCTAACCTAACCTAACCTAACCTAACCTAACCTAACCTAACCTAACCTAACCTAACCTAACCTAACCTAACCTAACCTAACCTAACCTAACCTAACCTAACCTAACCTAACCTAACCTAACCTAACCTAACCTAACCTAACCTAACCTAACCTAACCTAACCTAACCTAACCTAACCTAACCTAACCTAACCTAACCTAACCTAACCTAACCTAACCTAACCTAACCTAACCTAACCTAACCTAACCTAACCTAACCTAACCTAACCTAACCTAACCTAACCTAACCTAACCTAACCTAACCTAACCTAACCTAACCTAACCTAACCTAACCTAACCTAACCTAACCTAACCTAACCTAACCTAACCTAACCTAACCTAACCTAACCTAACCTAACCTAACCTAACCTAACCTAACCTAACCTAACCTAACCTAACCTAACCTAACCTAACCTAACCTAACCTAACCTAACCTAACCTAACCTAACCTAACCTAACCTAACCTAACCTAACCTAACCTAACCTAACCTAACCTAACCTAACCTAACCTAACCTAACCTAACCTAACCTAACCTAACCTAACCTAACCTAACCTAACCTAACCTAACCTAACCTAACCTAACCTAACCTAACCTAACCTAACCTAACCTAACCTAACCTAACCTAACCTAACCTAACCTAACCTAACCTAACCTAACCTAACCTAACCTAACCTAACCTAACCTAACCTAACCTAACCTAACCTAACCTAACCTAACCTAACCTAACCTAACCTAACCTAACCTAACCTAACCTAACCTAACCTAACCTAACCTAACCTAACCTAACCTAACCTAACCTAACCTAACCTAACCTAACCTAACCTAACCTAACCTAACCTAACCTAACCTAACCTAACCTAACCTAACCTAACCTAACCTAACCTAACCTAACCTAACCTAACCTAACCTAACCTAACCTAACCTAACCTAACCTAACCTAACCTAACCTAACCTAACCTAACCTAACCTAACCTAACCTAACCTAACCTAACCTAACCTAACCTAACCTAACCTAACCTAACCTAACCTAACCTAACCTAACCTAACCTAACCTAACCTAACCTAACCTAACCTAACCTAACCTAACCTAACCTAACCTAACCTAACCTAACCTAACCTAACCTAACCTAACCTAACCTAACCTAACCTAACCTAACCTAACCTAACCTAACCTAACCTAACCTAACCTAACCTAACCTAACCTAACCTAACCTAACCTAACCTAACCTAACCTAACCTAACCTAACCTAACCTAACCTAACCTAACCTAACCTAACCTAACCTAACCTAACCTAACCTAACCTAACCTAACCTAACCTAACCTAACCTAACCTAACCTAACCTAACCTAACCTAACCTAACCTAACCTAACCTAACCTAACCTAACCTAACCTAACCTAACCTAACCTAACCTAACCTAACCTAACCTAACCTAACCTAACCTAACCTAACCTAACCTAACCTAACCTAACCTAACCTAACCTAACCTAACCTAACCTAACCTAACCTAACCTAACCTAACCTAACCTAACCTAACCTAACCTAACCTAACCTAACCTAACCTAACCTAACCTAACCTAACCTAACCTAACCTAACCTAACCTAACCTAACCTAACCTAACCTAACCTAACCTAACCTAACCTAACCTAACCTAACCTAACCTAACCTAACCTAACCTAACCTAACCTAACCTAACCTAACCTAACCTAACCTAACCTAACCTAACCTAACCTAACCTAACCTAACCTAACCTAACCTAACCTAACCTAACCTAACCTAACCTAACCTAACCTAACCTAACCTAACCTAACCTAACCTAACCTAACCTAACCTAACCTAACCTAACCTAACCTAACCTAACCTAACCTAACCTAACCTAACCTAACCTAACCTAACCTAACCTAACCTAACCTAACCTAACCTAACCTAACCTAACCTAACCTAACCTAACCTAACCTAACCTAACCTAACCTAACCTAACCTAACCTAACCTAACCTAACCTAACCTAACCTAACCTAACCTAACCTAACCTAACCTAACCTAACCTAACCTAACCTAACCTAACCTAACCTAACCTAACCTAACCTAACCTAACCTAACCTAACCTAACCTAACCTAACCTAACCTAACCTAACCTAACCTAACCTAACCTAACCTAACCTAACCTAACCTAACCTAACCTAACCTAACCTAACCTAACCTAACCTAACCTAACCTAACCTAACCTAACCTAACCTAACCTAACCTAACCTAACCTAACCTAACCTAACCTAACCTAACCTAACCTAACCTAACCTAACCTAACCTAACCTAACCTAACCTAACCTAACCTAACCTAACCTAACCTAACCTAACCTAACCTAACCTAACCTAACCTAACCTAACCTAACCTAACCTAACCTAACCTAACCTAACCTAACCTAACCTAACCTAACCTAACCTAACCTAACCTAACCTAACCTAACCTAACCTAACCTAACCTAACCTAACCTAACCTAACCTAACCTAACCTAACCTAACCTAACCTAACCTAACCTAACCTAACCTAACCTAACCTAACCTAACCTAACCTAACCTAACCTAACCTAACCTAACCTAACCTAACCTAACCTAACCTAACCTAACCTAACCTAACCTAACCTAACCTAACCTAACCTAACCTAACCTAACCTAACCTAACCTAACCTAACCTAACCTAACCTAACCTAACCTAACCTAACCTAACCTAACCTAACCTAACCTAACCTAACCTAACCTAACCTAACCTAACCTAACCTAACCTAACCTAACCTAACCTAACCTAACCTAACCTAACCTAACCTAACCTAACCTAACCTAACCTAACCTAACCTAACCTAACCTAACCTAACCTAACCTAACCTAACCTAACCTAACCTAACCTAACCTAACCTAACCTAACCTAACCTAACCTAACCTAACCTAACCTAACCTAACCTAACCTAACCTAACCTAACCTAACCTAACCTAACCTAACCTAACCTAACCTAACCTAACCTAACCTAACCTAACCTAACCTAACCTAACCTAACCTAACCTAACCTAACCTAACCTAACCTAACCTAACCTAACCTAACCTAACCTAACCTAACCTAACCTAACCTAACCTAACCTAACCTAACCTAACCTAACCTAACCTAACCTAACCTAACCTAACCTAACCTAACCTAACCTAACCTAACCTAACCTAACCTAACCTAACCTAACCTAACCTAACCTAACCTAACCTAACCTAACCTAACCTAACCTAACCTAACCTAACCTAACCTAACCTAACCTAACCTAACCTAACCTAACCTAACCTAACCTAACCTAACCTAACCTAACCTAACCTAACCTAACCTAACCTAACCTAACCTAACCTAACCTAACCTAACCTAACCTAACCTAACCTAACCTAACCTAACCTAACCTAACCTAACCTAACCTAACCTAACCTAACCTAACCTAACCTAACCTAACCTAACCTAACCTAACCTAACCTAACCTAACCTAACCTAACCTAACCTAACCTAACCTAACCTAACCTAACCTAACCTAACCTAACCTAACCTAACCTAACCTAACCTAACCTAACCTAACCTAACCTAACCTAACCTAACCTAACCTAACCTAACCTAACCTAACCTAACCTAACCTAACCTAACCTAACCTAACCTAACCTAACCTAACCTAACCTAACCTAACCTAACCTAACCTAACCTAACCTAACCTAACCTAACCTAACCTAACCTAACCTAACCTAACCTAACCTAACCTAACCTAACCTAACCTAACCTAACCTAACCTAACCTAACCTAACCTAACCTAACCTAACCTAACCTAACCTAACCTAACCTAACCTAACCTAACCTAACCTAACCTAACCTAACCTAACCTAACCTAACCTAACCTAACCTAACCTAACCTAACCTAACCTAACCTAACCTAACCTAACCTAACCTAACCTAACCTAACCTAACCTAACCTAACCTAACCTAACCTAACCTAACCTAACCTAACCTAACCTAACCTAACCTAACCTAACCTAACCTAACCTAACCTAACCTAACCTAACCTAACCTAACCTAACCTAACCTAACCTAACCTAACCTAACCTAACCTAACCTAACCTAACCTAACCTAACCTAACCTAACCTAACCTAACCTAACCTAACCTAACCTAACCTAACCTAACCTAACCTAACCTAACCTAACCTAACCTAACCTAACCTAACCTAACCTAACCTAACCTAACCTAACCTAACCTAACCTAACCTAACCTAACCTAACCTAACCTAACCTAACCTAACCTAACCTAACCTAACCTAACCTAACCTAACCTAACCTAACCTAACCTAACCTAACCTAACCTAACCTAACCTAACCTAACCTAACCTAACCTAACCTAACCTAACCTAACCTAACCTAACCTAACCTAACCTAACCTAACCTAACCTAACCTAACCTAACCTAACCTAACCTAACCTAACCTAACCTAACCTAACCTAACCTAACCTAACCTAACCTAACCTAACCTAACCTAACCTAACCTAACCTAACCTAACCTAACCTAACCTAACCTAACCTAACCTAACCTAACCTAACCTAACCTAACCTAACCTAACCTAACCTAACCTAACCTAACCTAACCTAACCTAACCTAACCTAACCTAACCTAACCTAACCTAACCTAACCTAACCTAACCTAACCTAACCTAACCTAACCTAACCTAACCTAACCTAACCTAACCTAACCTAACCTAACCTAACCTAACCTAACCTAACCTAACCTAACCTAACCTAACCTAACCTAACCTAACCTAACCTAACCTAACCTAACCTAACCTAACCTAACCTAACCTAACCTAACCTAACCTAACCTAACCTAACCTAACCTAACCTAACCTAACCTAACCTAACCTAACCTAACCTAACCTAACCTAACCTAACCTAACCTAACCTAACCTAACCTAACCTAACCTAACCTAACCTAACCTAACCTAACCTAACCTAACCTAACCTAACCTAACCTAACCTAACCTAACCTAACCTAACCTAACCTAACCTAACCTAACCTAACCTAACCTAACCTAACCTAACCTAACCTAACCTAACCTAACCTAACCTAACCTAACCTAACCTAACCTAACCTAACCTAACCTAACCTAACCTAACCTAACCTAACCTAACCTAACCTAACCTAACCTAACCTAACCTAACCTAACCTAACCTAACCTAACCTAACCTAACCTAACCTAACCTAACCTAACCTAACCTAACCTAACCTAACCTAACCTAACCTAACCTAACCTAACCTAACCTAACCTAACCTAACCTAACCTAACCTAACCTAACCTAACCTAACCTAACCTAACCTAACCTAACCTAACCTAACCTAACCTAACCTAACCTAACCTAACCTAACCTAACCTAACCTAACCTAACCTAACCTAACCTAACCTAACCTAACCTAACCTAACCTAACCTAACCTAACCTAACCTAACCTAACCTAACCTAACCTAACCTAACCTAACCTAACCTAACCTAACCTAACCTAACCTAACCTAACCTAACCTAACCTAACCTAACCTAACCTAACCTAACCTAACCTAACCTAACCTAACCTAACCTAACCTAACCTAACCTAACCTAACCTAACCTAACCTAACCTAACCTAACCTAACCTAACCTAACCTAACCTAACCTAACCTAACCTAACCTAACCTAACCTAACCTAACCTAACCTAACCTAACCTAACCTAACCTAACCTAACCTAACCTAACCTAACCTAACCTAACCTAACCTAACCTAACCTAACCTAACCTAACCTAACCTAACCTAACCTAACCTAACCTAACCTAACCTAACCTAACCTAACCTAACCTAACCTAACCTAACCTAACCTAACCTAACCTAACCTAACCTAACCTAACCTAACCTAACCTAACCTAACCTAACCTAACCTAACCTAACCTAACCTAACCTAACCTAACCTAACCTAACCTAACCTAACCTAACCTAACCTAACCATTCAGCTCCGAACCGCAGTCGGAAGCACCACGAAACAAGGCCGCTCCACGCCGAAAAAATCAAAAAAATAGTAAAAAGTGCTTCGATTTTACCGTGTGATACACCCAAAGAAGCGGAAAGTGAAAGCGCACACGTCGGTGAAAACCGCGTGGCTCTTAGTGTTGTGACCACCAAGTTATCGGTGAAAAAGTGATTTTTTGGTTATTTTCAAAAATTGAAAGTGAATTATCTCGCGATTTTCAGCGACGACCTATAGTTTTTCAACTGTGGAACAAAGGGCATCCTGGTGCTCTACAATCCTGCCAACTTTGGGATTTTTCCTGTGCAGGAGCACGGAGAAATCGCCAAAAAAACAAAAACCACGTGGCGGCGAGGCCAGTGACCCCGCGCCGGTGGACCATTTTGGTGGACGAGACCCCAAAGACGCAGTGGAGAGCAGCCGGGAGGCACCTTCAGATTTGAAAACGGACCTTAGTCGACGGAGATAGAGACTCGAAAAGTTTTGTGCTGTTTTGTGTTCAACTGTAAGTGTTTTTATTTTAAATTTTCAGCGACAACATAGGTTTAAATTTTGTGTATTTGTTGTCCCTGTGTTGTCGAACATAAATTTGAAAAAATTAGATTTTTAGGACTAGCGGCTTCCGAGCGCGAATATTTAGAAATTATTTACCAACCGCAAATAGATTTAAGTGCTTGTTTCTCGGAAACGGCTGGAGATAGACCATTTTTTATAGGTATTTGTATATATTATATATATAATATATATTAGGCAGTTTAAAATTTTAAGTTCTTTTTGACCCCCCTCTAACTTTTTCCCCCCTCTCGAGTAAAAAATTTTTATTCGTTGATTTTGAGAGCCCTAATTAGAAAAATATTAATTTGAAATTGTTAACCTATTTTACTGTTAAAATTCTTAAAAATTTGTCAATTAAAATAAATTTCCCCCCATGCCCCCCTTGTGAAAAATTTACAAATTATAATTCGCTGGCAGAATTTTAAAAATTTACTTTTACAGTGTATAGCGCATATTTTTCTGCATATAGTCAATTTTTCAAAATTTTCATTAACCCTCCCCACTACTCATGAAAATTTTTCAAAATTTTAAAAATCTTTAATTGTAAATATCTCCGAAACGGAGCAAGATAGCCAAATTCTGGCATCGGCCTATATATTTAATAATATTAAATATATTGTGGCACTTCTCTTGCAGAATTTTGAAATATTTTACACTTTTTCCCCCCCCACCCCCTATTAGTCAAATTATTATATTGCTCAGCTCATATCTCCGAAACCAGAGGCTCAAATTCGACGCGGTTTTCTGCTAAGCGCAGTACATCAGAGGGACTATCTTTTGACAAGTAGAGACCGACTCTATTGTAGAGTCAAAAATATTTTCATTTTAAAATCCTTATTATCGTTATTTAGACTGTGTACCACGACTGGTAGTGCTTTTTAAAGCCAATTATCATAAGACCTACTCTACATAGAGCAAACTTTTTTGTTTTTGTTTGACGCCTGAAGTAATAGAGTCTCTTTTTATACTTACCCGGGTACACGGTGAAGTAGCTTTCACTCACGCCGTCGGCTTTCGCAACACCACCTGAAACAGAAAAGAATTTTATTATTAATTTAAACAAAAGAAATTATCTTACGCTGTGCTGGCCGTTAAATCACCACCTGAAAAAGAGAAAAAGCTTTAGTCAAATCAATTAAACAAAAATTGTCCTCTACATAAATTCCAAAATACTATTGACCCTATCTCAATTAAAAAGACATATTCTATTGATATAGAAAATTAGATTTTAACTATTTACACTTTTACATTTACAACTAGGATTAATACTTATATTTACAACTTATACAAACTTACATGAAAATTTCCTACCCATTCATACTTAAACAATCGAGAGTGACACGTCGATCTAAAAATGTTTGGCATTAGGACACCGGTTAAAACAAAAAAGACCGAACAAGACCACCCCAACGAAATGACGTCAGGGCAGAAGACAATGACGGAAGGACCTATGCAGAAAGAAAGAGCGACTAGCCAAACACCGAGTGTTAGGCGTAGTATAGGAGACTGGGAATTAGGAAAGCCAAACTCAACCCCAAGTACTCCGAGCACCTCAAAAGGATCGCAGGCCGAACCCCCAAAGCCTAAACTGAAAACGACGCTCACGCAAGAGAGCAGAGTAGGAGGACGACGAGTGTTGACAGAGGCAACGGGGAGCCCACCTAAGCAGAGGCAGAAATACACAGATCGACTGTCTGAAGCAAAAGCTTGTGTGACAAAAGCTAAGCTGCACCTTGGAAACTCAAGGAACCTGAAAGCAGAGATAAAGACAGAAGTCACTAACTCAATAGAAAGGTTGTACCAACTGGTGAAAGAGACAGAAAACATAAAAGGACAAGGGAAAAAGCCATCTAAAGAAGCAGAAGATGCAGAAGAAACAAATAAAGAGATAGAAAAGGGAAATGAAAATAGAAGAGAGAACATGGAACTGATGAAAAGGTTGGAAGAACACACAAAACAAATACAGGAAAACAACGACAAAATGGACAAGTTGAAGGAAACAATAGAAAGGAACCAAGAAATGCAGGAAAGACTATCATACGCCAGTGTGGCAGCGTCGTCTACTAGGAAGCAGTCCCTGGAACAGACCGCCCTGCACTCGGTCGTTGTCACTGCAAAGGATGAAACAGAGACAGGAGAAGAGGTACTCAACAGGATAAGAAAGGCAGTAAATGCAAAAGAAGGTGGGATAGCCATAGAAAAGATCAGAAAAGCAAAAGATAGAAAAGTTATAGTAGGATGTAGAACGGAAGAAGAAAGGGAAAAGATCAAGGAGAGGCTCAGAAGAGACGAAAAGCACCTCAATGTTGAGGAGATGAAAAATAAGGACCCCTTGGTCATCTTGAAGAATGTCTTCACGTTCAATAGTGACGAAGACGTCCTAAGAGCCCTGGAAAACCAAAACAAACACATCCTAGAAGGGAAAAAAGAGGACACCAAGATAGAGATAGCATATAAGAAGCGCACCAGGAACCCCCACACAAACCACATCATTCTGAGGGTCTCCCCCAAAATATGGCAGCGGATGGTAGAAGCGGGATCTGTCCTCATTGACCTACAGCGGGTGAGGGTAGCAGACCAGTCACCACTGGTCCAGTGCTCTCTCTGCCTGGGGTACGGACACGGCAGACGCTTCTGCAAAGAAACCGCAGAAATATGTAGCCATTGCGGGGGACCGCATATGAAGTCAGAGTGCGCGGACTGGCTCACTGGCACAACCCCAGCGTGCTGCAACTGCACACGCGCCAAGATGGACAAGACAGACCACAGTGCCTTTAGCCAGGAATGTACGATCAGACGGAGATGGGAGGCATTGGCGAGAGCCACAATAGCCTATTGCTAAAGTGGTCCCTGGCAGAACATCAGCTGCAAATAGCGCGAAGGCTTACTCAGTCATCCAAGCAAATTTGCAAAGAAAGGAACTGGCAACACAAGAACTATTACTAGAGGCTACTGAAAAGAAAGCAACCTTCGCGCTACTACAAGAGCCATACGTTGGAGCAATAGGTAGAATGAAAGACTACAGAGGGGTGAGGATATACCAGTGTACGAATCCAGGTGACAGAACCATAAAGGCGGCAATCGCGGTCTTCGACGATGACATGGACGTTATACAATGTACGGACCTTACCACGACCAACATCGTAGTGGTAAAAATAAGATCAAGTGCCTGGGAGATCGTAGTGGTCTCATTCTACCTAGAGCCGGAGCCACAGCAGATAGAGCCATATCTGGAGCAGCTGAAGAAAATAGCGCAGAATGCCAGATCACCTAAAATAGTAATGGGAGGCGACGCAAACGCAAAGAGCACCTGGTGGGGAAGCGGAGTAGTGGACAAAAGGGGTGAAGAAATGGCTGGAACCATAGAAGAAATGGGCATGCAGGTACTCAACGATGGTGACACTCCAACTTTTGATACGATCAGAGGAAACAAGAGATACACTAGCGTTGTAGACATCACGATCTGCACGGTAGAGATGCTCAACCTGGTGGAAGACTGGAGAGTTGACACTGGCATGACGAGTTCAGACCACAACGCGATCACATTCAAAATAAGACTAACAAAAGCGACAGGCATAAATATCAGTAGAACAACCAGAATATATAATAGCAAGAAAGCAAATTGGAGTCAGTTTCATGAGAAACTGACCCAATTGCTGGAAGAGAAAAAATTTAACAAAGTAAATATCAAACAAATAAAAGACAAAATAGAACTTGAAAAGCATATAGAATCATACATCGAGCTAATAACACAAACTAGTAATGAAAACATACCTAAAAAGAAAAATAATAACAAACTTACCTTACCGTGGTGGTCTGAAGAACTCGCCAAACTGAAGAAAGATGTCACCACCAGGAAGAGAAGAATCCGTTGCGCAGCGCCGATCCGAAGAGAAAAGACCATCGATGAGTACCTGAAAGCAAAAGAGAATTATGAGAAAGAAGCCAAGAAGGCCCAAATAGAAAGTTGGAAGGGGTTCTGCGGGAAACAGGAAAAGGAAGGAATGTGGGAGGGCATTTATCGGGTTATAGGTAGAACGACAAAGAGACAGGAAGACCTGCTCCTGGTAAAAGAAGGGAAAGTACTGGACCAAAAGGAGTCTGCAAAACTGCTAGCAGAGACATTCTACCCCGAGGACAAAAAAGAGGAGGACAACACAGATCACCAGCGAATAAGAGAATCGGCTAAACAAGTAAACAGGCAGGATCATGATGAGAACCATGATCCGCTGTTTACTCTTGAGGAGCTAAAATACGCGGTGAATAGTTTTAGCCCCAAAAAAGCCCCGGGTGCAGATGGATTGACGGCAGATATCTGCAAGCACACAATATTACAGGATCCCGAAATATTCCTGTCACTGGCAAACAAGTGCCTAGAACTGAGCCACTTCCCTAACAGCTGGAAGGAGGCAACTGTCATCATACTAAGGAAGCCAGGGAAAGAAAATTACACAAATCCCAAATCCTATAGGCCAATCGGACTGTTGCCAGTGATGGGGAAGATACTGGAAAAGATGGTTGTTAGTCGAATAAAATGGCACTTACTCCCAAAACTCAGCAAGCGCCAGTACGGATTTATGCCCCAACGAAGCACTGAGGACTCCCTCTATGTCCTGATTAGACACTTACGTGAAAAACTGGAACAAAAGAAACTGATAACAATGGTATCATTAGACATAGAGGGAGCTTTCGACAACGCTTGGTGGCCTGCAATCAGAGTCCGACTTGCTGACGAAAAGTGTCCAGTAAACTTACGAAGGATGATGGACAGCTACCTGGAAAACAGAAAAGTCAAGGTCAGATATGCGGGAGAGGAGGTCATCAGGGAAACGTCCAAAGGATGTGTCCAGGGTTCGATCGGGGGTCCAATTCTTTGGAATTTGCTCCTCGATCCTTTACTCAAAGGACTCGAAGAACGTGGTGACTATTGCCAAGCATTTGCTGACGACGTTGTTATGGTATTTGACGGGAACACGGCAATGGAGGTACAGCGACGTGCTAACGCTGCCCTCGCCTATGTTCAGGAGTGGGGTGTATTAAATAAATTGAAGTTCGCACCGCACAAAACGAATGCGATGACTCTAACGCGGAAACTTAAATACGACACCCCACACCTGAACATGGGCGGGATTGCAATAAACATGTCGAGGGAATTCAAGATCCTAGGGCTGACTATAGACGATAGGCTGACCTTTAATGGCCATGTGGTGAATGTCTGCCAGAAGGCCTTAAGCCTTTACAAGCGCTTATCTGCAGCAGCAAGGGTTAGCTGGGGCCTACATCCCGAGGTCATACGAACCATTTACGTGGCAGTGGTCGAGCCAATAGTTTTGTATGCGGCTAGCGTCTGGGCACCAGCGGCAAGGAAAATAGGCGTTCAAAAGCAGCTAAACGTTATTCAGAGAGGGTTTGCACAGAAACTTTGTAGAGCCTATCGTACC